>JAUDYJ010000003.1:121085090-121092590 GCA_030761175.1 Masticophis lateralis | reverse complement strand
TGTCTTCCTTCTCTCATTACCATATCCATCCATCCAACCTTCCTTCCTTCCTTCTCTCTTTCCTTCCTTCCTTCCTTCCTTCCTTCCTTCCTTCCTTCCTTCCTTCCTTCCTTCCTTCTCTCATTCCCATATCCATCCATCCTTCAGAATAGACTAGAATAACACAATTCGAAACCTTGGAGGTCGTCTAGTCCAACCCTCTGCTTAGGCAGGAAACCCTACACCACTTCAGACAAATGGTTATCCAACATCTTCATTAAAACTTTCAGTGTTGGAGCATTCACAACTTCTGAAGAAAAGTTGTTCACGGATTGATTCTTCTAACTGTAAGAAAACTTCTCCTTAGTTCTAAGTTGCTTCTCTCCTTGATTAGTTTCCATCCATTGCTTCTTCTGCTTTCCTCAGGTGCTTTGGAGAATAGCTTCACTCCCCCTTGTTTATGGCAGCCTCTGAGATATTGGAACACTGCAACCATTCTTCCTATGTTTTAGCCTCCTCTAATCATCTTTGTCGCTCTTCTCGGCACTCTGAGTCTCCACATCTTTTTTACATCGTGGCGACCAAAATTGAATGCAGCATTCTAAGTATGGCCTTATAAAGTGGTATTAACACTTCACGTGATCTTGATTCTATCCCTGTTTATGCAGTCTAGAACTGTGTTGGCTTTTTTGGCAGCTGCTGCACACTGCTGGCTCATATTTAAATGGTTGCCCACTAGGACTCCAAGATCCCTCTCACAGTTAGTACTATTGAGCAAGATACCATATATAGTGTACCTGTGCATTTTGGTTTTCTTGCATAAATGTAGAACCTTACTTTATTCACCATTGAATTTCATTTTGTTCTGTATCACCCAATGTTCAAGTCTGTCCAAAATCAGATCTTTCTGTATCTTGAGCCTATCTTCTGGAGTGTTGTGTTTTTCTTGTTTTTAACATGTTGGAAGAAGCTTTTTTTTGTTATTTTTTACTTTTGTGGCGTGCCTTTGTTCACTGTGAGCCTTAGCTTTCCTCACATCATCCTTACAGGCTCGGTGTATTTGCTGATATTCTACCTTAGTTATTTGCCCCTCGTTCCACTTTTTATACTTGTCCTTTTGGTCTTTCAAATTTGTCAGAGCGTTCTTTATGCAGCCATGCTGGTTTCTTTTGAGAGCTGTTATGTTTCTTCTTCATTGGTATTGTGCTAGACTGGGCTTTTGGAATCTCACTTTTCAAAAGTTCCCAAGCTTCTTGAGTTGTTTTCTCCTTGAGGATTCTCGTCCATGGAATCCTTCCCAAGCTCTCTCTAGGTTGATTGACATTGGCTCTCTTAAAGTCCAAGACTCTAGTTTGTCTTTGTTCTACTACTTGTGCTTGCATAACGTTGAATTCCAATATTGCATGATCACTTGCCCCCAAGGTTCCTGTAGCTTCAACACCTTCTATCAATTCATCTCTGTTAGTGAGAATTAAGTCCAATATGGCTGATCTCCTTGTTCCCTTCTCTACTTTTTGGGAAAGAAAGTTATCTACTAGGTTTGTTAGGAACCCATTGGATCTTCCACTAGGTGCAGAGTTTGTCTTCCAGTTGATGTCAGGGTAGTTAAAATTCCCCGGTACTGTTGTGATCTGCTTCCTACATACCTTAGTTAACTGACTAGCAAAATTCATCCATTTCCGCTGTTTGGTTAGGTGGCCTATAGGATAGACCTATAGCAATTTCATGCTTTTCCCATTCATTCATTCATTCATTTATTCATTCATCCATTTTTCCTTCCTTCCTTCCTAACTTCCTTCCTTCTCATTCCCATATCCATCCTTCCTTCCTTCCTCCTTCCCTCCCCCTCCCTCCCCTCTCCCCCCTCCTTTGCTTCCTCCCTCCCTCCCCCCTTCCCTCCCCCCTCCCTCCCCCTTCCCTCCCTCCCTCCCTCCTTCCCTCCCTCCCTCCCTCCCTCCCTCCCTCCCTCCCTCAGGGCGATGTCTTCAGCACTCCTTCCAGTTGTTTAGATTAGGCTAATAAGTGGCTGAGACCCAGACCTCTTCACTCCAAAAGAGAAGAGTTGGTACATAGAATGGACTCTTGAACCAGAGACTCTTAATCCCAGTGTTCTCGTCATTTTTCCAACCTGATGACAATAAAGGCTATTATTATTATTATTATTATTATTATTATTATTATTATTATTATTATTATTATTATTAACTTTATTAACTTTATTTATTAAACATGAAACTTAGTCAACTGAACGTTCAAAAATGCATCACAAATACCATTGACTGGTGCTAATGGTTGATACGGGTTGCTGCCAGCGTCCTAAGTATCAACCAAATAAGATACATGATTTCCAAGTAGCGCAGTTTTTTGCAGTTCCGCTAGTGTTATTGCAGGAAGCTGCAATTTGTTGATGTATCTTTTAAAATTCTTGCACATGGTACCAAATGCCCTGATGACAATGGGTATCACTGTTACATGTTTCATCCATAATCGCGTTATTTTATTTTATTGCAGTTTATATGCTGCCTTTCTCCCGAAGGACGCAGGGCGGCTTACAAGATAAAAAATCAACAATAAAAAGCAAAATACAAGTTAAAATCCAATTAAAATCCAATTAAAATTATAACAATGTGCAAAACCCCCAACGGATCAGTTCATTTGATGAAAGAGCCACCTTTTCAGTTCACGGTGAAAGGAGAGGAGGTCGGGGGCTATCCTGAGTTTGGTGGGCAAACCTTTCCAAAGGGTTGGCGCTCCCACAGGGAATGCTCTCCCCCGGGGGCCGCCAGCCAACATGGTTTGGCTGACGGCACCCTGAGGAGGCCCACTCTGTGAGAGTGCACGGGACAATGGGAAGATGGCTGGAGATGGTCCTGCAAGTACTCCATGCCTAAGCCATGTAGGGCTTTATAGGTGAGCACCAGCACCTTGAAACGAACCCGGAGGACCACCGGCAGCCAGTGCAGCTTGCGCAGGAGAGGTGTTACACGGGAATAACGAGAGGCTCCCGTAACAACCCGCGCGGCTGCATTCTGGACTAGCTGGAGCCTCCGGGTGCATCCCAAGGGCAGCCCTATGTAGAGGGTGTTACAGTAATAAAACCAAGATGTAACAGAGGTACCTTTAGCAGAGGTACTGGTCTACCAGGTTTTTAACTGCTTGCACAGCTTTACCCGTCTACTCATTTGTTTTTGGGAGGCACTGGTCAAACACTGACCAGTGTAGACACTGGCACTGTTTGCGCAAAGTATGAAAACAGATTCCAAGATGTACCAGGCAGATACTAGGCTGCATCAAGAGAGAGATAGAATCAAGATCATGTGAAGTGTTAATCTCACTTTATAAAGCTCTGGTAAGGCCACACTTGGAATTCTGAACCCCGTTTTGGTCGCCACGATGTAAAAAAGATTTGGAGACCCTAGAAAGAGTGCAGAGAAGAGCAACAAAGTGGATTAGGGGGCTGGAGGATAAAACATAGGAAGAACGGTTTCTGGAATTGGGCATGGCTGGTCTAGTGAAGAGAACAACTAGGGGACACATGCTAGCAGTGTTCCAATATCTGGGGGAGCTGCCACAAGGAAGAGGGGGTCAATCTATTCTGCAAAGCAACTGAAGGCAGGACAAGAAATACAGAAAAGAACAGAGCAGAAGAGAACAGAACAGAACTGGAAGGGACCTGGGAGGTCTTCTAGTTCAGCCTCCTGGTCAAGCAGAAGAACCTCTACCATTTCAGATAAGTGAGGGCCGCATCAGGGCTGTGGTTGACTTCAGAGGGCTGGGTGGGTGTGACTGACCATGTGGGTGTAGCCGACTGGATGGGTGTGGCCAATTGGGTGGGTGTAGCCAACATGACGCAGCTCGCCAAACTGCTGACATGTGTCCTCTTTGCATTGGGTAGACTGGGCCGAAGCCACGCTGGCCTAATCTTTCCTCTTCGCATTCGGTTGACCAGGATGGCCCGTGGGCTGGATCCAAATACATCGCGGGCCTCAGCCCACAGGCCTTGAGTTTGACACCCCTGGTCTAGTCTCTTCTAAAATGGATGGAAACTTAGTAAGCAGAGAAGCAACCTAGAACTAAGGAGAAATTTCCTGACAGTTAGAACAATTAACCAATGGAACAGATTGCTCCAAAAATTGAGAATGCTCCAGCACTGGATTTTTTTAAGATGAGATTGGACAACCATTTGTCTGAAATGATATAGGGTCACCTGCTGGAGCTAGGGGTTAGATTAGAAGACCTCCAAGGTCCCTTCCAACTCTGTTATTCTGAAATAATTGGAGAATTCTACTCATGCAAACTTTATCTCATTAAGACAACAGCTGTCATTTGTCGTAACGGCAGATGTTCAGCAAGGGCATTAAAAATATCCAAGGACATTATCTCCAAGAGACGCCGGGACCCTGAACGTAACAGAATCTGGTATTATTGTTGACTTTGGGCCAATCACCAGGAGATGGTGAGTTATAGTCCTGCATGAAGACTGTCTTTGGGCCAATCACACAGAGACAGCAAGTCCTAGTACCGCCATAAGCATAAAAGCCAGCTGGACGACCTTGAACCATTCACTCTTTAGGTCTTTAGGTCTTGGGTCTCCAACCTTGGCAACTTTAAGACTTGTGGACTTCCAACTCCCAGAATTCCTCAGCCAGCTTTGCTCCAACCTTAGCAACTTTAAGGCTTGTGGACTTCAACTCCCAGAATTCCTCAGCCAGCTTTGCTAGCGGAGGAATTCTGGGAAGTGAAGTCCATAAGTCTTAAAGTTGCCAAGGTTGGAAACCCCTGCTTTTGGTGACCTTGATTGATGATGCCTTGTAGAAATTCCTAAGAGTAAGAGCAGTTTGACTGTACATCCAAACAATCAGAGAAGCAGAAGGCTGAACCGTCATCCTGTGCACCTGGGATACCTACCTATGGATTGCTGCATTCACTTTAAATAGACTAAATGCTCTCCAATATTTGAAATAATTGGAGAATTCTACTCAGTTTGATGTTCACCTGATTACCAATAGGTGCGGCTTGTGGTAACAACAGAAATTCTTTTATTCTGTTAATTGCATTCGATTACTAGAATATTCAAAGTATCTAGGGTCATGACTGGACAATCTCTTAAATGTGAGCCAGCATTATAATGCAGCGGCCAAAAAAGCTAACACAGATCTAGGCTGCATCAACTGAGAGATAGAATCAAGATTCAAAGCGGTCACCAGTTGTTGTTTTCAGTGCCATTGTAGTTGAACCATCATTAAATGAACTATCATAAACCAAGAGCTCCATGTAATGTAACGTAACACAATGTAATGTATTGTAAATAAAAGAAACTAAAAACAAAACAAGCCTGAGTGGGAGGCTTGACCAATCAAAGAATAAAGTTGATCCCCCTTAATCTTGGCTAGATTCTTTGAAGATCTAGCATGTTGAGAGACACCATCCCATTGGGTCATTCCATAGGGCCCCCCTGGCTTTGCTCCCCATGATATCAGGAATTTTACCAAGGGGGTGGTCAAGGGGACCCTCCATATCCCACCCCCATTATCTTGGGGAGTAAGAGGCCCCTTGGATCATGACATGAGCTGTCCCCCATGACAACATAATGCTGTGATGTCATGGCCCCTGAGGGAAGCTATATAAAGGCAAAAGGGAGGAGGGAGGAGCTGTGGCGAGTTCAGGAGAGGAGATTGGAGGAGTGTTGAGTTGCGTTATGTTGAGAGTTGAGTGAAGAGAGCGGAGTGGAGGAGGAGGAGTTGTAGTGTATAAGATTGGAGTGGAGGCGTAGTAGTAGTGTATAAGATCAGAGTGGAGGAGGAAGAGCGGAGGCGGAGACGTGGAGGAGGAGGAATGTATAAGGTCAGTGTAGAGGAGGAGGAGCAGAGGAGGAAGCGTGGAGGACGAGGAGTGGGAAAAGCTGTCTTTGTGTCTAATTGCTTTGGCACCCAATGCCTTATAGCAGCCTCCAGAGGGGAGAAGTTGGAAGAGATTATGTCCAGGATGTGAGGGGTCTGAAGCTATTTTCTCAGCCCTCTTTCTAACTCGTGCATTGTACAGATCCTCAATGGAAGGCAGGTTGGTGGCAATTGTTTTTTCTCTAGTTCTGTAGATGATGGATAGATGGGTGGGTGGGTTGGTGGGTGGATGGATGGAGATAGATAGATAGATAGATAGATAGATAGATAGATAGATAGATATAAATTGATGATTTTATAGAAAGATGAGATATGATAAGATATGATAAACAGACACATAGATAGAATAGATGATTAGATTATAGATGAGAGAGGGGGGAGAGAGAGAGGGATAGGAAGATAAACTGCAGAACAGTTTATCGAGCATTCCACTAGCTCCGCCCAGCTGACTTCTGGGCCTTCTGGGCCCCCCGGAAGATGGGAAACGGCCCATTTCCAGCCTCCTCAGGGCCTCTGGACAGTTGGGGAAGGCCATTTTCACCCTCCCCTTGCTCCAAGAAAGCCTCTGGAGACTGGGGAGAACAAAAAACAGGCCCACCATTAAGCCTCTCTAGGAGTCTCTGGAGGCTGGGGACAGCAAAAAAATGTTAATGTACGAGGATCTAGCCCAAGAAATACTCTTAGTCATGATTCAATTCTGTTCTTTCACAGATGCTGCATCGAACTGAACAATACCTCATGTGCAATCGCTTTTATACCAGGGAGGAGTGGTCAAAGGTAAGGAGGAGTGGTTATGGGAGGAGGAGGGTGAGTTTGTTAACCCTTGCGATGCCAAGCAGGCGGTGGCATATAAGTGAGGCATTTATATGTGACAAACCCCCTCTAAATGCCTAACTGATAGTGTCAGTAAACAGTTATGTTACCTATATACACCTAGTTTGGATCTTGAATAAGTAAGCTGTTTGTTTTGTAGAGGCTTCGTAAGTATATCGGCTATCTGATTTTCTGTTTCTCAGGGAATGGCTTTTATAAATCCAATGTTAGAGAGTTGTCTTACATGCTTATGTTTAATGTCTATGTGTCTCGATTGTTGGCCTACTGCATCTGCTTTCGATATCTGAATAGCTGCTTTGTTGTCCTCATGAATAATGATGGGGTATAATGGCTCAGTCCAAATGTTGTCTAGCAAATCATCAAACCAGATCAGATTGTTTGTGGCCTTGGACATGCATATAAATTCAGCTTCCGTTGTAGATGTAGCAACTAAGGTCTGTTTGCCGGTTTACCAATGGACAGGAGTGCCATTGAGGAAAAAGATGTATCCAGATGTGCTTTTCCTGCTCTTTACATCACCTGCCCAATCAGCATCTGCATAGCAGGAGAGTATGGGTTCTTTGGATATGTTTGGTTCAAGTACGAGATATGCATTTGAGCTATATTTTAGATACCTAAGGAGTCTTTGTACTGCCTCCCAATGTTAGATTGTGGGTTTTCCAACATATCTAGATAGAAGATTGACGGGTAAAGCGATGTCTGGTGTAGTCCAGTTTGTGATATATAGTAGGGATCCTATAGTAGATCTATATAGCTTGTTATCTGTAAATGAGTCGCCTTCATGATG
>JAUDYJ010000003.1:121052590-121080090 GCA_030761175.1 Masticophis lateralis | reverse complement strand
TCATTTATTCATCCATTTTTCCTTCCTTCCTTCCTAACTTCCTTCCTTCCTCCTTCCCTCCCCCTCCCTCCCCTCTCCCCCCTCCTTTGCTTCCTCCCTCCCTCCCCCCTCCCTCCCCCTTCCCTCCCTCCCTCCCTCCCTCCCTCCCTCCCTCAGGGCGATGTCTTCAGCACTCCTTCCAGTTGTTTAGATTAGGCTAATAAGTGGCTGAGACCCAGACCTCTTCACTCCAAATGAGAAGAGTTGGTACATAGAATGGACTCTTGAACCAGAGACTCTTAATCCCAGTGTTCTCGTCATTTTTCCAACCTGATGACAATAAAGGCTATTATTATTATTATTATTATTATTATTATTATTATTATTATTATCTTTATTAACTTTATTTATTAAACATGAAACTCAGTCAACTGAACGTTCAAAAATGCATCACAAATACCATTGACTGGTGCTAATGGTTGATACGGGTTGCTGCCAGCGTCCTAAGTATCAACCAAATAAGATGCATGATTTCCAAGTAGCGCAGTTTTTTGCAGTTCCGCTAGTGTTATTGCAGGAAGCTGCAATTTGTTGATGTATCTTTTAAAATTCTTGCACATGGTACCAAATGCCCTGATGACAATGGGTATCACTGTTACATGTTTCATCCATAATCGCGTTATTTTATTTTATTGCAGTTTATATGCTGCCTTTCTCCCGAAGGACGCAGGGCGGCTTACAAGATAAAAAATCAACAATAAAAAGCAAAATACAAGTTAAAATCCAATTAAAATTATTACAATGTGCAAAACCCCCAACGGATCAGTTCATTAGATGAAAGAGCCATCTTTTCAGTTCACGGTGAAAGGAGAGGAGGTCGGGGGCTATCCTGAGTTTGGTGGGCAAACCTTTCCAAAGGGTTGGCGCTCCCACAGGGAATGCTCTCCCCCGGGGGCCGCCAGCCAACATGGTTTGGCTGATGGCACCCTGAGGAGGCCCACTCTGTGAGAGTGCACGGGACAATGGGAAGATGGCTGGAGATGGTCCTGCAAGTACTCCATGCCTAAGCCATGTAGGGCTTTATAGGTGAGCACCAGCACCTTGAAACGAACCCGGAGGACCACCGGCAGCCAGTGCAGCTTGCGCAGGAGAGGTGTTACACGGGAATAACGAGAGGCTCCCGTAACAACCCGCGCGGCTGCATTCTGGACTAGCTGGAGCCTCCGGGTGCATCCCAAGGGCAGCCCTATGTAGAGGGTGTTACAGTAATAAAACCAAGATGTAACAGAGGTACCTTTAGCAGAGGTACTGGTCTACCAGGTTTTTAACTGCTTGCACAGTTTTACCCGTCTACTCATTTGTTTTTGGGAGGCACTGGTCAAACACTGACCAGTGTAGACACTGGCACTGTTTGCGCAAAGTATGAAAACAGATTCCAAGATGTACCAGGCAGATACTAGGCTGCATCAAGAGAGAGATAAAATCAAGATCATGTGAAGTGTTAATCTCACTTTATAAAGCTCTGGTAAGGCCACACTTGGAATTCTGAACCCCGTTTTGGTCGCCACGATGTAAAAAAGATTTGGAGACCCTAGAAAGAGTGCAGAGAAGAGCAACAAAGTGGATTAGGGGGCTGGAGGATAAAACATAGGAAGAACGGTTTCTGGAATTGGGCATGGCTGGTCTAGTGAAGAGAACAACTAGGGGACACATGCTAGCAGTGTTCCAATATCTGGGGGAGCTGCCACAAGGAAGAGGGGGTCAATCTATTCTGCAAAGCAACTGAAGGCAGGACAAGAAATACAGAAAAGAACAGAGCAGAAGAGAACAGAACAGAACTGGAAGGGACCTGGGAGGTCTTCTAGTTCAGCCTCCTGGTCAAGCAGAAGAACCTCTACCATTTCAGATAAGTGAGGGCCGCATCAGGGCTGTGGTTGACTTCAGAGGGCTGGGTGGGTGTGACTGACCATGTGGGTGTAGCCGACTGGATGGGTGTGGCCAATTGGGTGGGTGTAGCCAACATGACGCAGCTCGCCAAACTGCTGACATGTGTCCTCTTTGCATTGGGTAGACTGGGCCGAAGCCACGCTGGCCTAATCTTTCCTCTTCGCATTCGGTTGACCAGGATGGCCCGTGGGCTGGAACAGATTGCCTCCAAAAATTGAGAATGCTCCAGCACTGGATTTTTTTAAGATGAGATTGGACAACCATTTGTCTGAAATGATATAGGGTCACCTGCTGGAGCTAGGGGTTAGATTAGAAGACCTCCAAGGTCCCTTCCAACTCTGTTATTCTGAAATAATTGGAGAATTCTACTCATGCAAACTTTATCTCATTAAGACAACAGCTGTCATTTGTCGTAACGGCAGATGTTCAGCAAGGGCATTAAAAATATCCAAGGACATTATCTCCAAGAGACGCCGGGACCCTGAACGTAACAGAATCTGGTATTATTGTTGACTTTGGGCCAATCACCAGGAGATGGTGAGTTATAGTCCTGCATGAAGACTGTCTTTGGGCCAATCACACAGAGACAGCAAGTCCTAGTACCGCCATAAGCATAAAAGCCAGCTGGACGACCTTGAACCATTCACTCTTTAGGTCTTTAGGTCTTGGGTCTCCAACCTTGGCAACTTTAAGACTTGTGGACTTCCAACTCCCAGAATTCCTCAGCCAGCTTTGCTCCAACCTTAGCAACTTTAAGGCTTGTGGACTTCAACTCCCAGAATTCCTCAGCCAGCTTTGCTAGCGGAGGAATTCTGGGAAGTGAAGTCCATAAGTCTTAAAGTTGCCAAGGTTGGAAACCCCTGCTTTTGGTGACCTTGATTGATGATGCCTTGTAGAAATTCCTAAGAGTAAGAGCAGTTTGACTGTACATCCAAACAATCAGAGAAGCAGAAGGCTGAACCGTCATCCTGTGCACCTGGGATACCTACCTATGGATTGCTGCATTCACTTTAAATAGACTAAATGCTCTCCAATATTTGAAATAATTGGAGAATTCTACTCAGTTTGATGTTCACCTGATTACCAATAGGTGCGGCTTGTGGTAACAACAGAAATTCTTTTATTCTGTTAATTGCATTCGATTACTAGAATATTCAAAGTATCTAGGGTCATGACTGGACAATCTCTTAAATGTGAGCCAGCATTATAATGCAGCGGCCAAAAAAGCTAACACAGATCTAGGCTGCATCAACTGAGAGATAGAATCAAGATTCAAAGCGGTCACCAGTTGTTGTTTTCAGTGCCATTGTAGTTGAACCACCATTAAATGAACTATCATAAACCAAGAGCTCCATGTAATGTAACGTAACACAATGTAATGTATTGTAAATAAAAGAAACTAAAAACAAAACAAGCCTGAGTGGGAGGCTTGACCAATCAAAGAATAAAGTTGATCCCCCTTAATCTTGGCTAGATTCTTTGAAGATCTAGCATGTTGAGAGACACCATCCCATTGGGTCATTCCATAGGGCCCCCCTGGCTTTGCTCCCCATGATATCAGGAATTTTACCAAGGGGGTGGTCAAGGGGACCCTCCATATCCCACCCCCATTATCTTGGGGAGTAAGAGGCCCCTTGGATCATGACATGAGCTGTCCCCCATGACAACATAATGCTGTGATGTCATGGCCCCTGAGGGAAGCTATATAAAGGCAAAAGGGAGGAGGGAGGAGCTGTGGCGAGTTCAGGAGAGGAGATTGGAGGAGTGTTGAGTTGCGTTATGTTGAGAGTTGAGTGAAGAGAGCGGAGTGGAGGAGGAGGAGTTGTAGTGTATAAGATTGGAGTGGAGGCGTAGTAGTAGTGTATAAGATCAGAGTGGAGGAGGAAGAGCGGAGGCGGAGACGTGGAGGAGGAGGAATGTATAAGGTCAGTGTAGAGGAGGAGGAGCAGAGGAGGAAGCGTGGAGGACGAGGAGTGGGAAAAGCTGTCTTTGTGTCTAATTGCTTTGGCACCCAATGCCTTATAGCAGCCTCCAGAGGGGAGAAGTTGGAAGAGATTATGTCCAGGATGTGAGGGGTCTGAAGCTATTTTCTCAGCCCTCTTTCTAACTCGTGCATTGTACAGATCCTCAATGGAAGGCAGGTTGGTGGCAATTGTTTTTTCTCTAGTTCTGTAGATGATGGATAGATGGGTGGGTGGGTTGGTGGGTGGATGGATGGAGATAGATAGATAGATAGATAGATAGATAGATAGATAGATAGATAGATATAAATTGATGATTTTATAGAAAGATGAGATATGATAAGATATGATAAACAGACACATAGATAGAATAGATGATTAGATTATAGATGAGAGAGGGGGGAGAGAGAGAGGGATAGGAAGATAAACTGACAGAACAGTTTATCGAGCCTTCCACTAGCTCCGCCCAGCTGACTTCTGGGCCTTCCAGGCCCCCCGGAAGATGGGAAACGGCCCATTTCCAGCCTCCTCAGGGCCTCTGGACAGTTGGGGAAGGCCATTTTCACCCTCCCCTTGCTCCAAGAAAGCCTCTGGAGACTGGGGAGAACAAAAAACAGGCCCACCATTAAGCCTCTCTAGGAGTCTCTGGAGGCTGGGGACAGCAAAAAAATGTTAATGTACGAGGATCTAGCCCAAGAAATACTCTTAGTCATGATTCAATTCTGTTCTTTCACAGATGCTGCATCGAACTGAACAATACCTCATGTGCAATCGCTTTTATACCAGGGAGGAGTGGTCAAAGGTAAGGAGGAGTGGTTATGGGAGGAGGAGGGTGAGTTTGTTAACCCTTGCGATGCCAAGCAGGCGGTGGCATATAAGTGAGGCATTTATATGTGACAAACCCCCTCTAAATGCCTAACTGATAGTGTCAGTAAACAGTTATGTTACCTATATACACCTAGTTTGGATCTTGAATAAGTATGCTGTTTGTTTTGTAGAGGCTTCGTAAGTATATCGGCTATCTGATTTTCTGTTTCTCAGGGAATGGCTTTTATAAATCCAATGTTAGAGAGTTGTCTTACATGCTTATGTTTAATGTCTATGTGTCTCGATTGTTGGCCTACTGCATCTGCTTTCGATATCTGAATAGCTGCTTTGTTGTCCTCATGAATAATGATGGGGTATAATGGCTCAGTCCAAATGTTGTCTAGCAAATCATCAAACCAGATCAGATTGTTTGTGGCCTTGGACATGCATATAAATTCAGCTTCCGTTGTAGATGTAGCAACTAAGGTCTGTTTGCCGGTTTACCAATGGACAGGAGTGCCATTGAGGAAAAAGATGTATCCAGATGTGCTTTTCCTGCTCTTTACATCACCTGCCCAATCAGCATCTGCATAGCAGGAGAGTATGGGTTCTTTGGATATGTTTGGTTCAAGTACGAGATATGCATTTGAGCTATATTTTAGATACCTAAGGAGTCTTTGTACTGCCTCCCAATGTTAGATTGTGGGTTTTCCAACATATCTAGATAGAAGATTGACGGGTAAAGCGATGTCTGGGGTAGTCCAGTTTGTGATATATAGTAGGGATCCTATAGTAGATCTATATAGCTTGTTATCTGTAAATGAGTCGCCTTCATGATGCATGTTCTTGAGGAATTCGGGTTGCATGGGTGTATCGCAAGGTTTGGCTTTGCTCATGTTGCATTTTTCTATCAGCTCTAAGATTTTTTCTTCTTGTGAAAGTCGGAAACACTTTTGTGTTTGTAATTCCCTAGACATTCTAGTTGTGGTTGCCCTACTTTTGCTATAAAATAGGCTAAATAGTTTCTGTATTAATTCTGGCACAGTCAGATGGTGGCTAATGCCGTGGTATATAGATGGTGATATGCTAGCTATTAATAGGTAAAAAGCTCTATGGTGCAGGCGGTCTATTTCGAAGGACCAAGGTTTTTCTAGGGGGTCAGTAATTAGAAATAACATATTTTCTTTTAAGAAAATGACTTGGAGTTGCTGGTTCCATTCTGAAAGATTAGTCCCATCCAATTTTAGTTTTGGAAAGTCTGTTGGTAAAGTCCCAGTGTTGGAATGCTGTCCATGGTTTAGAATGTAAGGGAACTCACAATACGGCATTGGTATGCTGACCGGCATTCTGTCCTGACTTGTCTCTATGTTTCTCTCTTCTGTTCTAGGTGGAAGGTTCTCTGCGTGCGCAAAGATCATTTTCACTCTGCAGTCGTCATGGGAGGATCCTGTTGCCGCAGCTCCTGGGTGAAGGCCCCACTCGCCGTGATGAAGGTCCGGCTCCTTCTTGAGAGTCCCTCAAAGGTCGGGAAAGGGCTAGTTCACCTCCTGGCTCACCCAGACATTCCTCTGCATCCTCGTCTGGCTGCAGACGTCCACGGCTGCAGGACGAAGACACGGGAGGCCTGGTCTGGTGTCTGGCTCCTCGAGTGGTCTCAGGCAGAAGCTCTCGATCGCTGTGGATTCTGGATGACTTGTTGCCGTCTGCTGGATCGGTGAGTATCCTGTTTGCTTTCCATGGTTCGGTGTGGGTGCTGTTTTCAGTGTAGGACGGTCCCAATTCATGTTAAGCTGGGACCGAGGGCCTTATAGTGGTGGCCACTTTTTTTTGGTAGGCTCTGGCATTGTCTCCTTGTGTGACGGTTGTTGTTTCGGACATCTTCAGGGTGTCCGAGTTCAGACTTGGAAATTTTAGTTTTGGGCAAAGGCTGCAGTCAGAGTTCGTGTGGCGCAGTCTATGTTTTCTTTGTTGGGCAGCTCCTTTAGTTCATAGTATAGTATAGTATAGTATAGTATAGTATAGTATAGTATAGTATAGTATAGTATAGTATAGTATTAGTAATATCTAGTTTAGTATAGTACAGTACGAAACAATATAATAAATATAATATAATATAATATAATATAATCTGTGATTGAAGACATTCTTATTGAGGACATGAGGACTAGAAACTTTACCAAGAAAGCGGCCCCTTTGTAAAACAAGAAAGAAAGAAAAAAAGGAAGCTATATAGTTCATTGGCTTGTTTGTTGCCTTGTTTTCCCCAGAGAAAGAAAAAACCTTCCTGCGATGCTGGTGCAGATGGGGGATTTCTTGAAGAGCAGGAAGGCATCCCATGGCGGGGCAGCTGCCCTCTTCATTGGTAATCACAACTACAAACTCTGGAAGAAGGGGATGGAAAACCAAGACAGGCGTGCCAGTATCTGAGGATCTGCCTCAAAGAAGAAGGACTCAACTTATTTTCCAAAGCACCAAAAGGCAAGGGAAGAAGCAACGGATGGAAACTAATCAAGGAGAGAAATCACTCGGAGTTAAGAACAATTAGTGGAACGGCTTGTCTCCAGAAGTTATGGGTGCTCCATCACTGGAAGCTTTGAAGAAAAGACTGGACAGCTACTTGTCTGAAATGCTCTCTGCTTGAGCAAGGGGTTGGACTAGAAGACCTCCAGGGTCCCTTCCAGCTCTATTCTGATTACTTGATTGGTTGATTTGATTCATTGATTGAAATATTGGAAGACTGCTCTCATGTCACCCCTAGTCCTTCCTTTCACTAGACTAAAAAGACCCAATTCCTGTAACCAGCCCGTAAAGTCCCAAAGCGACTGTTCCAAGTAGAAACATGTGGTGTGTTTTTCCTTTAATCCAAGCAGTCGGTTTAGCCGTCTCTGCTAACTCCATCCACTTTTCCTTGTATGTGTCTAGGCGGCTAAACTCAGTATATGAAAGCAGATGTGGTCACTTCGAAAAAAATCGAAGAAGTTTACCTTGGTGAGTTGAAAAGTTTGTTCGCTGGAAGCGAGGACTTTTTCTCCAGAAGCTGTGGAGCTGATAAGGGTTGGTTCTCAAGGGCGTTCCCGGAAATAATAGTTTGTTTTCTGGATTTGTTTCAGGTCTCCAGGATCTCCAAGGTGATTGTGAAGCCTCTGTATCTCGGGGTGCAGCTGACTGTATGGAAAAAATCTTTCAGTAGTGAAGGCAACGCATCAACCCAGACCTTATCAGCAGTCAGCTGCTCTCCAAAGTCATCAGGAGCATATTCTCGGAGACCAAGGAATGACATCGCCCTCTCTAACCCTAAGCCTTACCCTAGCCCAGGGGTGAAATCCAGCAAGGTTCTAACAGGTTCTGGAGAACCTGTAGTGGAAATTTTGTGTAGTTCGGAAAACCGCCAAATATCAACTCAGGCTGGTCCCAGAGTGGGGCGGGAATGGAGATTTTGCAATATCCTTCCCCCAGGAGGGGAGGGAATGGAGATTTTGCAGTATCCTTCCCCTGGAGTGGGGTGGGAATGGAGATTTTACAGTATCCTTCCCATGCCACGCCCACCAAGCCATGACCACAGAACCGATAGGGAAAAATTTTGGATTTCACCCCTACCCTAGCCCTAGCCCTAGCCCTAACCCTAGCCCTAACCCTAACCCCAACCCCAACCCCAACCCCAACCCCAACCCCAACCCCAACCCCAACCCCAACCCCAACCCTAACTCTAACCCCAACCCCAACCCTAACCCTAACCCTTCCTTCCTTCCTTCCTCCCTCTTTCCCTCCCCAACCTCCCTTCCCTCCCACCTTCCTTCCTTCCTTCTCTCATTCTTATATCCTTCCTTCCTTCCTTCCTTCCTTCCTTCCTTCCTTCCTTCCTTCCTTCCTTCCTTCTCTCATTTCCATATCCATCCATCCATCCTTCCTTCCTAACTTACTTACTTCTCTCATTCCCATATCATCCATCCATCAATCTTTCCTTCCTTCTTTCCTTCCTTCCTTCTCTTATTCCCATATCCATCCATCCTTCCTTCCTTCCTCCCTAACTGTCTTCCTTCTCTCATTACCATATCCATCCAAAATTCCTTCCTTCCTTCCCTCCTTCCTTCCTTCCTTCCTTCCTTCCTTCCTTCCTTCCTTCCTTCCTTCCTTCCTTCCTTCTCTCATTCCCATATCCATCCATCCATCCTTCAGAATAGAATAGAATAACACAATTCGAAACCTTGGAGGTCGTCTAGTCCAACCCTCTGCTTAGGCAGGAAACCCTACACCACTTCAGACAAATGGTTATCCAACATCTTCATTAAAACTTTCAGTGTTGGAGCATTCACAACTTCTGAAGAAAAGTTGTTCACGCATTGATTCTTCTAACTGTCAGAAAACTTCTCCTTAGTTCTAAGTTGCTTCTCTCCTTGATTAGTTTCCATCCATTGCTTCTTCTGCTTTCCTCAGGTGCTTTGGAGAATAGCTTCACTCCCCCTTGTTTATGGCAGCCTCTGAGATATTGGAACACTGCAACCATTCTTCCTATGTTTTAGCCTCCTCTAATCATCTTTGTCGCTCTTCTCAGCACTCTGAGTCTCCACATCTTTTTTACATCGTGGCGATCAAAATTGAATGCAGCATTCCAAGTATGGCCTTATAAAGTGGTATTAACACTTCACGTGATCTTGATTCTATCCCTGTTTATGCAGTCTAGAACTGTGTTGGCTTTTTTGGCAGCTGCTGCACACTGCTGGCTCATATTTAAATGGTTGCCCACTAGGACTCCAAGATCCCTCTCACAGTTAGTACTATTGAGCAAGATACCATATATAGTGTACCTGTGCATTTTGGTTTTCTTGCATAAATGTAGAACCTTACTTTTTTCACCATTGAATTTCATTTTGTTCTGTATCACCCAATGTTCAAGTCTGTCCAAAATCAGATCCTTCTGTATCTTGAGCCTATCTTCTGGAGTGTTGTGTTTTTCTTGTTTTTAACATGTTGGAAGAAGCTTTTTTTGTTATTTTTTACTTTTGTGGCGTGCCTTTGTTCACTGTGAGCCTTAGCTTTCCTCACATCATCCTTACAGGCTCGGTGTATTTGCTGATATTCTACCTTAGTTATTTGCCCCTTGTTCCGCTTTTTATACTTGTCCTTTTGGTCTTTCAAATTTGTCAGTGTTCTTTATGCAGCCATGCTGGTTTCTTTTGAGAGCTGTTATGTTTGTTCTTCATTGGTATTGTGCTAGACTGGGCTTTTGGAATCTCACTTTTCAAAAGTTCCCAAGCTTCTTGAGTTGTTTTTTCCTTGAGGATTCTCATCCATTGAATCCTTCCCAAGCTCTCTCTAGGTTGATTGACATTGGCTCTCTTAAAGTCCAAGACTCTAGTTTGTCTTTATTCTACTACTTGTGCTTGCATAACGTTGAATTCCAATATTGCATGATCACTTGCCCCCAAGGTTCCTGTAGCTTCAACACCTTCTATCAATTCATCTCTGTTAGTGAGAATTAAGTCCAATATGGCTGATCTCCTTGTTCCCTTCTCTACTTTTTGGGAAAGAAAGTTGTCTACTAGGTTTGTTAGGAACCCATTGGATCTTCCACTAGGTGCAGAGTTTGTCTTCCAGTTGATGTCAGGGTAGTTAAAATTGCCCGGTACTGTTGTGATCTGCTTCCTACATACCTTAGTTAACTGACTAGCAAAATTCATCCATTTCCGCTGTTTGGTTAGGTGGCCTATAGGATAGACCTATAGCAATTTCATGCTTTTCCCATTCATTCATTCATTCATTTATTCATCCATTTTTCCTTCCTTCCTTCCTAACTTCCTTCCTTCCTCCTTCCCTCCCCCTCCCTCCCCTCTCCCCCCTCCTTTGCTTCCTCCCTCCCTCCCCCCTCCCTCCCCCTTCCCTCCCTCCCTCCCTCCCTCCCTCCCTCAGGGCGATGTCTTCAGCACTCCTTCCAGTTGTTTAGATTAGGCTAATAAGTGGCTGAGACCCAGACCTCTTCACTCCAAATGAGAAGAGTTGGTACATAGAATGGACTCTTGAACCAGAGACTCTTAATCCCAGTGTTCTCGTCATTTTTCCAACCTGATGACAATAAAGGCTATTATTATTATTATTATTATTATTATTATTATTATTATTATTATTATTATTATTATTATTATTATCTTTATTAACTTTATTTATTAAACATGAAACTCAGTCAACTGAACGTTCAAAAATGCATCACAAATACCATTGACTGGTGCTAATGGTTGATACGGGTTGCTGCCAGCGTCCTAAGTATCAACCAAATAAGATGCATGATTTCCAAGTAGCGCAGTTTTTTGCAGTTCCGCTAGTGTTATTGCAGGAAGCTGCAATTTGTTGATGTATCTTTTAAAATTCTTGCACATGGTACCAAATGCCCTGATGACAATGGGTATCACTGTTACATGTTTCATCCATAATCGCGTTATTTTATTTTATTGCAGTTTATATGCTGCCTTTCTCCCGAAGGACGCAGGGCGGCTTACAAGATAAAAAATCAACAATAAAAAGCAAAATACAAGTTAAAATCCAATTAAAATTATTACAATGTGCAAAACCCCCAACGGATCAATTCATTTGATGAAAGAGCCACCTTTTCAGTTCACGGTGAAAGGAGAGGAGGTCGGGGGCTATCCTGAGTTTGGTGGGCAAACCTTTCCAAAGGGTTGGCGCTCCCACAGGGAATGCTCTCCCCCTGGGGGCCGCCAGCCAACATGGTTTGGCTGACGGCACCCTGAGGAGGCCCACTCTGTGAGAGTGCACAGGACAATGGGAAGATGGCTGGAGATGGTCCTGCAAGTACTCCATGCCTAAGCCATGTAGGGCTTTATAGGTGAGCACCAGCACCTTGAAACGAACCCGGAGGACCACCGGCAGCCAGTGCAGCTTGCGCAGGAGAGGTGTTACACGGGAATAACGAGAGGCTCCCGTAACAACCCGCGCGGCTGCATTCTGGACTAGCTGGAGCCTCCGGGTGCATCCCAAGGGCAGCCCTATGTAGAGGGTGTTACAGTAATAAAACCAAGATGTAACAGAGGTACCTTTAGCAGAGGTACTGGTCTACCAGGTTTTTAACTGCTTGCACAGTTTTACCCGTCTACTCATTTGTTTTTGGGAGGCACTGGTCAAACACTGACCAGTGTAGACACTGGCACTGTTTGCGCAAAGTATGAAAACAGATTCCAAGATGTACCAGGCAGATACTAGGCTGCATCAAGAGAGAGATAGAATCAAGATCATGTGAAGTGTTAATCTCACTTTATAAAGCTCTGGTAAGGCCACACTTGGAATTCTGAACCCCGTTTTGGTCACCACGATGTAAAAAAGATTTGGAGACCCTAGAAAGAGTGCAGAGAAGAGCAACAAAGTGGATTAGGGGGCTGGAGGATAAAACATAGGAAGAACGGTTTCTGGAATTGGGCATGGCTGGTCTAGTGAAGAGAACAACTAGGGGACACATGCTAGCAGTGTTCCAATATCTGGGGGAGCTGCCACAAGGAAGAGGGGGTCAATCTATTCTGCAAAGCAACTGAAGGCAGGACAAGAAATACAGAAAAGAAAAGAGCAGAAGAGAACAGAACAGAACTGGAAGGGACCTGGGAGGTCTTCTAGTTCAGCCTCCTGGTCAAGCAGAAGAACCTCTACCATTTCAGATAAGTGAGGGCCGCATCAGGGCTGTGGTTGACTTCAGAGGGCTGGGTGGGTGTGACTGACCGTGTGGGTGTAGCCGACTGGATGGGTGTGGCCAATTGGGTGGGTGTAGCCAACATGACGCAGCTCGCCAAACTGCTGACATGTGTCCTCTTTGCATTGGGTAGACTGGGCCGAAGCCACGCTGGCCTAATCTTTCCTCTTCGCATTCGGTTGACCAGGATGGCCCGTGGGCTGGATCCAAATACATCGCGGGCCTCAGCCCACAGGCCTTGAGTTTGACACCCCTGGTCTAGTCTCTTCTAAAATGGATGGAAACTTAGTAAGCAGAGAAGCAACCTAGAACTAAGGAGAAATTTCCTGACAGTTAGAACAATTAACCAATGGAACAGATTGCTCCAAAAATTGAGAATGCTCCAGCACTGGATTTTTTTAAGATGAGATTGGACAACCATTTGTCTGAAATGATATAGGGTCACCTGCTGGAGCTAGGGGTTAGATTAGAAGACCTCCAAGGTCCCTTCCAACTCTGTTATTCTGAAATAATTGGAGAATTCTACTCATGCAAACTTTATCTCATTAAGACAACAGCTGTCATTTGTCGTAACGGCAGATGTTCAGCAAGGGCATTAAAAATATCCAAGGACATTATCTCCAAGAGACGCCAGGACCCTGAACGTAACAGAATCTGGTATTATTGTTGACTTTGGGCCAATCACCAGGAGATGGTGAGTTATAGTCCTGCATGAAGACTGTCTTTGGGCCAATCACACAGAGACAGCAAGTCCTAGTACCGCCATAAGCATAAAAGCCAGCTGGACGACCTTGAACCATTCACTCTTTAGGTCTTTAGGTCTTGGGTCTCCAACCTTGGCAACTTTAAGACTTGTGGACTTCCAACTCCCAGAATTCCTCAGCCAGCTTTGCTCCAACCTTAGCAACTTTAAGGCTTGTGGACTTCAACTCCCAGAATTCCTCAGCCAGCTTTGCTAGCGGAGGAATTCTGGGAAGTGAAGTCCATAAGTCTTAAAGTTGCCAAGGTTGGAAACCCCTGCTTTTGGTGACCTTGATTGATGATGCCTTGTAGAAATTCCTAAGAGTAAGAGCAGTTTGACTGTACATCCAAACAATCAGAGAAGCAGAAGGCTGAACCGTCATCCTGTGCACCTGGGATACCTACCTATGGATTGCTGCATTCACTTTAAATAGACTAAATGCTCTCCAATATTTGAAATAATTGGAGAATTCTACTCAGTTTGATGTTCACCTGATTACCAATAGGTGCGGCTTGTGGTAACAACAGAAATTCTTTTATTCTGTTAATTGCATTCGATTACTAGAATATTCAAAGTATCTAGGGTCATGACTGGACAATCTCTTAAATGTGAGCCAGCATTATAATGCAGCGGCCAAAAAAGCTAACACAGATCTAGGCTGCATCAACTGAGAGATAGAATCAAGATTCAAAGCGGTCACCAGTTGTTGTTTTCAGTGCCATTGTAGTTGAACCATCATTAAATGAACTATCATAAACCAAGAGCTCCATGTAATGTAACGTAACACAATGTAATGTATTGTAAATAAAAGAAACTAAAAACAAAACAAGCCTGAGTGGGAGGCTTGACCAATCAAAGAATAAAGTTGATCCCCCTTAATCTTGGCTAGATTCTTTGAAGATCTAGCATGTTGAGAGACACCATCCCATTGGGTCATTCCATAGGGCCCCCCTGGCTTTGCTCCCCATGATATCAGGAATTTTACCAAGGGGGTGGTCAAGGGGACCCTCCATATCCCACCCCCATTATCTTGGGGAGTAAGAGGCCCCTTGGATCATGACATGAGCTGTCCCCCATGACAACATAATGCTGTGATGTCATGGCCCCTGAGGGAAGCTATATAAAGGCAAAAGGGAGGAGGGAGGAGCTGTGGCGAGTTCAGGAGAGGAGATTGGAGGAGTGTTGAGTTGCGTTATGTTGAGAGTTGAGTGAAGAGAGCGGAGTGGAGGAGGAGGAGTTGTAGTGTATAAGATTGGAGTGGAGGCGTAGTAGTAGTGTATAAGATCAGAGTGGAGGAGGAAGAGCGGAGGCGGAGACGTGGAGGAGGAGGAATGTATAAGGTCAGTGTAGAGGAGGAGGAGCAGAGGAGGAAGCGTGGAGGACGAGGAGTGGGAAAAGCTGTCTTTGTGTCTAATTGCTTTGGCACCCAATGCCTTATAGCAGCCTCCAGAGGGGAGAAGTTGGAAGAGATTATGTCCAGGATGTGAGGGGTCTGAAGCTATTTTCTCAGCCCTCTTTCTAACTCGTGCATTGTACAGATCCTCAATGGAAGGCAGGTTGGTGGCAATTGTTTTTTCTCTAGTTCTGTAGATGATGGATAGATGGGTGGGTGGGTTGGTGGGTGGATGGATGGAGATAGATAGATAGATAGATAGATAGATAGATAGATAGATAGATATAAATTGATGATTTTATAGAAAGATGAGATATGATAAGATATGATAAACAGACACATAGATAGAATAGATGATTAGATTATAGATGAGAGAGGGTGGGGGGAGAGAGAGAGGGATAGGAAGATAAACTGACAGAACAGTTTATCGAGCCTTCCAATAGCTCCGCCCAGCTGACTTCTGGGCCTTCCGGGCCCCCCGGAAGATGGGTAACGGCCCATTTCCAGCCTCCTCAGGGCCTCTGGACAGTTGGGGAAGGCCATTTTCACCCTCCCCTTGCTCCAAGAAAGCCTCTGGAGACTGGGGAGAACAAAAAACAGGCCCACCATTAAGCCTCTCTAGGAGTCTCTGGAGGCTGGGGACAGCAAAAAAATGTTAATGTACGAGGATCTAGCCCAAGAAATACTCTTAGTCATGATTCAATTCTGTTCTTTCACAGATGCTGCATCGAACTGAACAATACCTCATGTGCAATCGCTTTTATACCAGGGAGGAGTGGTCAAAGGTAAGGAGGAGTGGTTATGGGAGGAGGAGGGTGAGTTTGTTAACCCTTGCGATGCCAAGCAGGCGGTGGCATATAAGTGAGGCATTTATATGTGACAAACCCCCTCTAAATGCCTAACTGATAGTGTCAGTAAACAGTTATGTTACCTATATACACCTAGTTTGGATCTTGAATAAGTATGCTGTTTGTTTTGTAGAGGCTTCGTAAGTATATCGGCTATCTGATTTTCTGTTTCTCAGGGAATGGCTTTTATAAATCCAATGTTAGAGAGTTGTCTTACATGCTTATGTTTAATGTCTATGTGTCTCGATTGTTGGCCTACTGCATCTGCTTTCGATATCTGAATAGCTGCTTTGTTGTCCTCATGAATAATGATGGGGTATAATGGCTCAGTCCAAATGTTGTCTAGCAAATCATCAAACCAGATCAGATTGTTTGTGGCCTTGGACATGCATATAAATTCAGCTTCCGTTGTAGATGTAGCAACTAAGGTCTGTTTGCCGGTTTACCAATGGACAGGAGTGCCATTGAGGAAAAAGATGTATCCAGATGTGCTTTTCCTGCTCTTTACATCACCTGCCCAATCAGCATCTGCATAGCAGGAGAGTATGGGTTCTTTGGATATGTTTGGTTCAAGTACGAGATATGCATTTGAGCTATATTTTAGATACCTAAGGAGTCTTTGTACTGCCTCCCAATGTTAGATTGTGGGTTTTCCAACATATCTAGATAGAAGATTGACGGGTAAAGCGATGTCTGGGGTAGTCCAGTTTGTGATATATAGTAGGGATCCTATAGTAGATCTATATAGCTTGTTATCTGTAAATGAGTCGCCTTCATGATGCATGTTCTTGAGGAATTCGGGTTGCATGGGTGTATCGCAAGGTTTGGCTTTGCTCATGTTGCATTTTTCTATCAGCTCTAAGATTTTTTCTTCTTGTGAAAGTCGGAAACACTTTTGTGTTTGTAATTCCCTAGACATTCTAGTTGTGGTTGCCCTACTTTTGCTATAAAATAGGCTAAATAGTTTCTGTATTAATTCTGGCACAGTCAGATGGTGGCTAATGCCGTGGTATATAGATGGTGATATGCTAGCTATTAATAGGTAAAAAGCTCTATGGTGCAGGCGGTCTATTTCGAAGGACCAAGGTTTTTCTAGGGGGTCAGTAATTAGAAATAACATATTTTCTTTTAAGAAAATGACTTGGAGTTGCTGGTTCCATTCTGAAAGATTAGTCCCATCCAATTTTAGTTTTGGAAAGTCTGTTGGTAAAGTCCCAGTGTTGGAATGCTGTCCATGGTTTAGAATGTAAGGGAACTCACAATACGGCATTGGTATGCTGACCGGCATTCTGTCCTGACTTGTCTCTATGTTTCTCTCTTCTGTTCTAGGTGGAAGGTTCTCTGCGTGCGCAAAGATCATTTTCACTCTGCAGTCGTCATGGGAGGATCCTGTTGCCGCAGCTCCTGGGTGAAGGCCCCACTCGCCGTGATGAAGGTCCGGCTCCTTCTTGAGAGTCCCTCAAAGGTCGGGAAAGGGCTAGTTCACCTCCTGGCTCGCCCAGACATCCCTCTGCATCCTCGTCTGGCTGCAGAAGTCCACGGCTGCAGGACGAAGACACGGGAGGCCTGGTCTGGTGTCTGGCTCCTCGAGTGGTCTCAGACAGAAGCTCTCGATCGCTGTGGATTCTGGATGACTTGTTGCCATCTGCTGGATCGGTGAGTATCCTGTTTGCTTTCCATGGTTCGGTGTGGGTGCTGTTTTCAGTGTAGGACGGTCCCAATTCATGTTAAGCTGGGACCGAGGGCCTTATAGTGGTGGCCACTTTTTTTTGGTAGGCTCTGGCATTGTCTCCTTGTGTGACGGTTGTTGTTTCGGACATCTTCAGGGTGTCCGAGTTCAGACTTGGAAATTTTAGTTTTGGGCAAAGGCTGCAGTCAGAGTTCGTGTGGCGCAGTCTATGTTTTCTTTGTTGGGCAGCTCCTTTAGTTCATAGTATAGTATAGTATAGTATAGTATAGTATAGTATAGTATAGTATAGTATAGTATAGTATAGTATAGTATAGTATAGTATTAGTAATATCTAGTTTAGTATAGTACAGTACGAAACAATATAATAAATATAATATAATATAATATAATATAATATAATATAATATAATATAATATAATATAATCTGTGATTGAAGACATTCTTATTGAGGACATGAGGACTAGAAACTTTACCAAGAAAGCGGCCCCTTTGTAAAACAAGAAAGAAAGAAAAAAAGGAAGCTATATAGTTCATTGGCTTGTTTGTTGCCTTGTTTTCCCCAGAGAAAGAAAAAACCTTCCTGCGATGCTGGTGCAGATGGGGGATTTCTTGAAGAGCAGGAAGGCATCCCATGGCGGGGCAGCTGCCCTCTTCATTGGTAATCACAACTACAAACTCTGGAAGAAGGGGATGGAAAACCAAGACAGGCGTGCCAGTATCTGAGGATCTGCCTCAAAGAAGAAGGACTCAACTTATTTTCCAAAGCACCAAAAGGCAAGGGAAGAAGCAACGGATGGAAACTAATCAAGGAGAGAAATCACTCGGAGTTAAGAACAATTAGTGGAACGGCTTGTCTCCAGAAGTTATGGGTGCTCCATCACTGGAAGCTTTGAAGAAAAGACTGGACAGCTACTTGTCTGAAATGCTCTCTGCTTGAGCAAGGGGTTGGACTAGAAGACCTCCAGGGTCCCTTCCAGCTCTATTCTGATTACTTGATTGGTTGATTTGATTCATTGATTGAAATATTGGAAGACTGCTCTCATGTCACCCCTAGTCCTTCCTTTCACTAGACTAAAAAGACCCAATTCCTGTAACCAGCCCGTAAAGTCCCAAAGCGACTGTTCCAAGTGGAAACATGTGGTGTGTTTTTCCTTTAATCCAAGCAGTCGGTTTAGCCGTCTCTGCTAACTCCATCCACTTTTCCTTGTATGTGTCTAGGCAGCTAAACTCAGTATATGAAAGCAGCTGTGGTCACTTCGAAACAAATCGAAGAAGTTTACCTTGGTGAGTTGAAAAGTTTGTTCGCTGGAAGCGAGGACTTTTTCTCCAGAAGCTCTGGAGCTGATAAGGGTTGGTTCTCAAGGGCGTTCCCGGAAATAATAGTTTGTTTTCTGGATTTGTTTCAGGCCTCCGGGATCTCCAAGGTGATTGTGAAGCCTCTGTATCTCGGGGTGCAGCTGACTGTATGGAAAAAATCTTTCAGTAGTGAAGGCAACTCATCAACCCAGACCTTATCAGCAGTCAGCTGCTCTCCAAAGTCATCAGGAGCATATTCTCGGAGACCAAGGAATGACATCGCCCTCTCTAACCCTAAGCCTTACCCTAGCCCAGGGGTGAAATCCAGCAAGGTTCTAACAGGTTCTGGAGAACCTGTAGTGGAAATTTTGTGTAGTTCGGAAAACCGCCAAATATCAACTCAGGCTGGTCCCAGAGTGGGGCGGGAATGGAGATTTTGCAATTTCCTTCCCCCAGGAGGGGAGGGAATGGAGATTTTGCAGTATCCTTCCCCTGGAGTGGGGTGGGAATGGAGACTTTACAGTATCCTTCCCATGCCACGCCCACCAAGCCATGACCACAGAACCGATAGGGAAAAATTTTGGATTTCACCCCTGCCCTAGCCCTAGCCCTAGCCCTAACCCTAGCCCTAACCCTAACCCCAACCCCAACCCCAACCCAAACCCCAACCCCAACCCCAACCCCAACCCCAACCCCAACCCCAACCCCAACCCCAACCCCAACCCTTCCTTCCTTCCTTCCTTCCTTCCTTCCTTCCTTCCTTCCTTCCTTCCTCCCTCTTTCCCTCCCCAACCTCCCTTCCCTCCCACCTTCCTTCCTTCCTTCTCTCATTCTTATATCCTTCCTTCCTTCCTTCCTTCCTTCCTTCCTTCCCTCATTTCCATATCCATCCATCCTTCCTTCCTAACTTACTTACTTCTCTCATTCCCATATCATCCATCCATCAATCTTTCCTTCCTTCTTTCATTCCTTCCTTCTCTTATTCCCATATCCATCCATCCTTCCTTCCTCCCTAACGGTCTTCCTTCGCTCATTACCATATCCATCCAACCTTCCTTTCTTGCTTCCCTCCTTCCTTCCTTCCTTCCTTCCTTCCTTCTCTCATTCCCATATCCATCCATCCTTCAGAATAGAATAGAATAACACAATTCGAAACCTTGGAGGTCGTCTAGTCCAACCCTCTGCTTAGGCAGGAAACCCTACACCACTTCAGACAAATGGTTATCCAACATCTTCATTAAAACTTTCAGTGTTGGAGCATTCACAACTTCTGAAGAAAAGTTGTTCACGGATTGATTCTTCTGTCAGAAAACTTCTCCTTAGTTCTAAGTTGCTTCTCTCCTTGATTAGTTTCCATCCACTGCTTCTTCTGCTTTCCTCAGGTGCTTTGGAGAATAGCTTCACTCCCCCTTGTTTATGGCAGCCTCTGAGATATTGGAACACTGCCACCATTCTTCCTATGTTTTAGCCTCCTCTAATCATCTTTGTCGCTCTTCTCAGCACTCTGAGTCTCCACATCTTTTTTACATCGTGGCGATCAAAATTGAATGCAGCATTCCAAGTATGGCCTTATAAAGTGGTATTAACACTTCACGTGATCTTGATTCTATCCCTGTTTATGCAGTCTAGAACTGTGTTGGCTTTTTTGGCAGCTGCTGCACACTGCTGGCTCATATTTAAATGGTTGCCCACTAGGACTCCAAGATCCCTCTCACAGTTAGTACTATTGAGCAAGATACCATATATAGTGTACCTGTGCATTTTGGTTTTCTTGCATAAATGTAGAACCTTACTTTTTTCACCATTGAATTTCATTTTGTTCTGTATCACCCAATGTTCAAGTCTGTCCAAAATCAGATCCTTCTGTATCTTGAGCCTATCTTCTGGAGTGTTGTGTTTTTCTTGTTTTTAACATGTTGGAAGAAGCTTTTTTTTGTTATTTTTTACTTTTGTGGCGTGCCTTTGTTCACTGTGAGCCTTAGCTTTCCTCACATCATCCTTACAGGCTCGGTGTATTTGCTGATATTCTACCTTAGTTATTTGCCCCTCGTTCCACTTTTTATACTTGTCCTTTTGGTCTTTCAAATTTGTCAGAGCGTTCTTTATGCAGCCATGCTGGTTTCTTTTGAGAGCTGTTATGTTTCTTCTTCATTGGTATTGTGCTAGACTGGGCTTTTGGAATCTCACTTTTCAAAAGTTCCCAAGCTTCTTGAGTTGTTTTCTCCTTGAGGATTCTCATCCATGGAATCCTTCCCAAGCTCTCTCTAGGTTGATTGACATTGGCTCTCTTAAAGTCCAAGACTCTAGTTTGTCTTTGTTCTACTACTTGTGCTTGCATAACGTTGAATTCCAATATTGCATGATCACTTGCCACCAAGGTTCCTGTAGCTTCAACACCTTCTATCAATTCATCTCTGTTAGTGAGAATTAAGTCCAATATGGCTGATCTCCTTGTTCCCTTCTCTACTTTTTGGGAAAGAAAGTTGTCTACTAGGTTTGTTAGGAACCCATTGGATCTTCCACTAGGTGCAGAGTTTGTCTTCCAGTTGATGTCAGGGTAGTTAAAATTCCCTGGTACTGTTGTGATCTGCTTCCTACATACCTTAGTTAACTGACTAGCAAAATTCATCTATTTCCGCTGTTTGGTTAGGTGGCCTATAGGATAGACCTATATCAATTTCATGCTTTTCCCATTCATTCATTCATTCATTCATTCATTCATTCATTCATTCATCCATTTTTCCTTCCTTCCTTCCTAACTTCCTTCCTTCTCATTCCCATATCCATCCTTCCTTCCTTCCTCCTTCCCTCCCCCTCCCTCCCCTCTCCCCCCTCCTTTGGTTCCTCCCTCCCTCCCCCCTTCCCTCCCCCCTTCCCTCCCCCCTCCCTCCCTCCCCCTTCCCTCCCTCCCTCCCTCAGGGCGATGTCTTCAGTACTCCTTCCAGTTGTTTAGATTAGGCTAATAAGTGGCTGAGACCCAGACCTCTTCACTCCAAAAGAGAAGAGTTGGTACATAGAATGGACTCTTGAACCAGAGACTCTTAATCCCAGTGTTCTCGTCATTTTTCCAACCTGATGACAATAAAGGCTATTATTATTATTATTATTATTATTATTATTATTATTATTATTATTATTATTATCTTTATTAACTTTATTTATTAAACATGAAACTCAGTCAACTGAACGTTCAAAAATGCATCACAAATACCATTGACTGGTGTTAATGGTTGATACGGGTGCATCCCAAGGGCAGCCCTATGTAGAGGGTGTTACAGTAATAAAACCAAGATGTAACAGAGGTACCTTTAGCAGAGGTACTGGTCTACCAGGTTTTTAACTGCTTGCACAGCTTTACCCGTCTACTCATTTGTTTTTGGGAGGCACTGGTCAAACACTGACCAGTGTAGACACTGGCACTGTTTGCGCAAAGTATGAAAACAGATTCCAAGATGTACCAGGCAGATACTAGGCTGCATCAACAGAGAGATAGAATCTAGATCATGTGAAGTGTTAATCTCACTTTATAAAGCTCTGGTAAGGCGACACTTGGAATTCTGAACCCCGTTTTGGTCACCACAATGTAAAAAAGATTTGGAGACCCTAGAAAGAGTGCAGAGAAAAGCAACAAAGTGGATTAGGGGGCTGGAAGATAAAACATTGGAAGAACGGTTTCTGGAATTGGGCATGGCTGGTCTAGTGAAGAGAACAACTAGGGGACACATGCTAGCACTGTTCCAATATCTGGGGGGGCTGCCACAAGGAAGAGGGGGTCAATCTATTCTGCAAAGCAACTGAAGGCAGGACAAGAAATACCGAAAAGAACAGAACAGAGCAGAATGAACAGAAGAGAACAGAACAGAACTGGAAGGGACCTTGGAGGTCTTCTAGTTCAGCCTCCTGGTCAAGCAGAAGAACCTCTACCATTTCAGATAAGTGAGGGCCGCATCAGGGCTGTGGTTGACTTCAGAGGGCTGGGTGGGTGTGACTGACCTTGTGGGTGTAGCCGACTGGATGGGTGTGGCCAATTGGGTGGGTGTAGCCAACATGACGCAGCTCGCCAAACTGCTGACATGTGTCCTCTTTGCATTGGGTAGACTGGGCCAAAGCCACACTGGCCTAATCTTTCCTCTTCACATTCAGTTGACCAGGATGGCCCGTGGGCTGGATCCAAATACATCGCGGGCCTCATTCAGCCCACAGGCCTTGAGTTTGACACCCCTGGTCTAGTCTCTTCTAAAATGGATGGAAACTTAGTAAGCAGAGAAGCAACCTAGAACTAAGGAGAAATTTCCTGACAGTTAGAACAATTAACCAATGGAACAGATTGCCTCCAAAAATTGAGAATGCTCCAGCAGTGGATTTTTTAAAGACGAGATTGGACAACTATTTGTCTGAAATGATATAGGGTCACCTACTGGAGCTAGGGGTTAGATTAGAAGACCTCCAAGGTCCCTTCCAACTCTGTTATTCTGAAATAATTGGAGAATTCTACTCATGCAAACTTTATCCGTTACGACAAATGACAACAGCTGTCATTTGTCGTAATGGCAGATGTTCAGCAAGGGCATTAAAATTATCCAAGGACATTATCTCTAAGAGACGCCGGGACCCTGAACGTAACAGAATCTGATATTATTGTTGACTTTGGGCCAATCACCAGGAGATGGTGAGTTATAGTCCTGCATGAAGACTGTCTTTGGGCCAATCACACAGAGACAGCAAGTCCTAGTACCACCATAAGCACAAAAGCCAGCTGGATGACCTTGAACCATTCACTCTTTAGATCAGGAGTCTTTAGGTCTTGGGTCTCCAACCTTGGCAACTTTAAGACTTGTGGACTTCCAACTCCCAGAATTCCTCAGCCAGCTTTGCTCCAACCTTAGCAACTTTAAGGCTTGTGGACTTCAACTCCCAGAATTCCTCAGCCAGCTTTGCTAGCGGAGGAATTCTGGGAATTGAAGTCCACAAGTCTTAAAGTTGCCAAGGTTTGAAACCCCTGCTTTAGATGACCTTGATAGATGATGCCTTGTAGAAATTCCTAAGAGTAAGAGCGGTTTGACTGTACATCCAAACAATCAGAGAAGCAGAAAGCTGAACCGTCATCCTGTGCACCTGGGATACCTACCTATGGATTGCTGCATTCACTTTAAATAGACTAAATGCTCTCCAATATTTGAAATAATTGGAGAATTCTACTCAGTTTGATGTTCACCTGATTACCAATAGTGCAGCTTGTGGTAACAACAGAAATTCTTTTATTCTGTTAATTGCATTCGATTACTAGAATATTCAAAGTATCTAGGGTCATGACTGGACAATCTCTTAAATGTGAGCCAGCATTATAATGCAGCGGCCAAAAAAGCTAACACAGATCTAGGCTGCATCAACTGAGAGATAGAATCAAGATTCAAAGCGGTCACCAGTTGTTTTTTTCAGTGCCATTGTAGTTGAACCATCATTAAATGAACTATCATAAACCAAGAGCTCCATGTAATGTAACGTAACATAATGTAATGTATTGTAAATAAAAGAAACTAAAAACAAATCAAGCCTGAGTGGGAGGCTTGACCAATCAAAGAATAAAGTTGATCAACCTTAATCTTGGCTAGATTCTTTGAAGATCTAGCATGTTGAGAGACACCATCCCATTGGGTCATTCCATAGGGCCCCCCTGGCTTTGCTCCCCATGATATCAGGAATTTTACCAAGGGGGTGGTCAAGGGGACCCGATGATCTGTCCCCCCTCTTCAGAGACCCACAAAAACACAGCCAGCCGAGGGTTAAGAATCACTTGGCACACTCCGCAGTTCTTATCTCAACCTTGGCAGCGATATGCACACCGTCTGCCAAGGACTTTATTGGTTTACACAAACAAGAAAATCACCTACGTAGCTTTGCCGTTCATCCAGCTTCCAAGACTACGAGGTTGCTCCGTTTGTTTAGCTTTGTTCGTCACGAACTTCGTGACCCACCGTACTGTCTTATATAGATATGTTTCTGGGTGTGGTCCAGTGAGTCATTGATCCTGTGACTCCAATCCAATGACTCAGGATTTCCTCATACGCCGCAGCTGCAGTACCCTTTTCTCTCGCCTTCTTTGGCGTGCGTCCAGGAATGACGTCTCTCCCTCACTCTCATCTGAGACACCTGTTTCCCCACTACTTGGCTCTCTTTCAGCTGGCACCTGAGCCGGTGCCAGAGGGGGAGGGCTGGGAGATCTGGCTGGCTCCTCTTCCTCCTGCTCAGAGCTGCCTTCCTCCAAACGGATAGGCTCAGAGGACGGGGCCACAACACCCTCCATATCCCACCCCCATTATCTTGGGGAGTAAGAGGCCCCTTGGATCATGACATGAGCTGTCCCCCATGACAACATAATGCTGTGATGTCATGGCCCCTGAGGGAAGCTATATAAAGGCAAAAGGGAGGAGGGAGGAGCTGTGGCGAGTTCAGGAGAGGAGATTGTTGGAGTGTTGAGTTGCGTTACGTTGAGAGTTGAGTGAAGACAGCGGAGTGGAGGAGGAGGAGTTGTAGTGTATAAGATTGGAATGGAGGAGAAGGAGGAGGAGGAGTGTATAAAATCGGAGTGGAGGTGTAGTAGTAGTGTATAAGATCAGAATGGAGGAGGAAGAGCGGAGGCGGAGACGTGGAGGAGGAGGAGTGTATAAGGTCAGTGTGGAGGAGGAGGAGAAGAGGAGGAAGCATGGAGGACGAGGGGTGGGAAAAGCTGTCTTTGTGTCTAATTGCTTTGGCACCCAATGCCTTATAGCAGCCTCCAGAGGGGAGAAGTTGGAAGAGATTATGTCCAGGATGTCAGGGGTCTGAAGCTATTTTCTCAGCCCTCTTTCTAACTCGTGCATTGTACAGATCCTCAATGGAAGGCAGGTTGGTGGCAGTTGTTTTTTCTCTAGTTCTGTAGATGATGGATAGATGGTTGGGTGGGTGGGTTGGTGGGTGGATGGATGGAGATAGATAGATAGATAGATAGATAGATAGATAGATAGATAGATAGATATAAATTGGTGATTTTATAGAAAGATGAGATATGATAAGATATGATAAACAGACACATAGATAGAATAGATGATTAGATTATAGATGAGAGAGGGTGGGGGGAGAGAGAGAGGGATAGGAAGATAAACTGACAGACCAGTTTATCGAGCATTCCACTAGCTCCGCCCAGCTGACTTCTGGGCCTTCCGGGCCCCCCGGAAGATGGGAAACGGCCCATTTCCAGACTCCGGAGGGCCTCTGGACAGTTGGGGAAGGCCATTTTCACCCTCCCCTTGCTCCAAGAAAGCCTCTGGAGACTGGGGAGAACAAAAACAGGCCCACCATTAAGCCTCTCTAGGAGTCTCTGGAGGCTGGGGACAGCAAAAAAATGTTAATGTACGAGGATCTAGCCCAAGAAATACTCTTAGTCATTGGTATGTCTTAATCATATTTATTGATTCAATTCTGTTCTATCACAGATGCTGCATCGAACTGAACAATACCTCATGTGCAATCGCTTTTATACCAGGGAGGAGTGGTCAAAGGTAAGGAGGAGTGGTTATGGGAGGAGGAGGGTGAGTTTGTTAACCCTTGCGATGCCAAGCAGGCGGTGGCATATAAGTGAGGCATTTATATGTGACAAACCCCCTCTAAATGCCTAACTGATAGTGTCAGTAAACAGTTATGTTACCTATATACACCTAGTTTGGATCTTGAATAAGTATGCTGTTTGTTTTGTAGAGGCTTCGTAAGTATATCGGCTATCTGATTTTCTGTTTCTCAGGGAATGGCTTTTATAAATCCAATGTTAGAGAGTTGTCTTACATGCTTATGTTTAATGTCTATGTGTCTCGATTGTTGGCCTACTGCATCTGCTTTCGATATCTGAATAGCTGCTTTGTTGTCCTCATGAATAATGATGGGGTATAATGGCTCAGTCCAAATGTTGTCTAGCAAATCATCAAACCAGATCAGATTGTTTGTGGCCTTGGACATGCATATAAATTCAGCTTCCGTTGTAGATGTAGCAACTAAGGTCTGTTTGCCGGTTTACAAATGGACAGGAGTACCATTGAGGAAAAAGATGTATCCAGATGTGCTTTTCCTGCTCTTTACATCACCTGCCCAATCAGCATCTGCATAGCAGGAGAGTATGGGTTCTTTGGATATGTTTGGTTCAAGTACGAGATATGCATTTGAGCTATATTTTAGATACCTAAGGAGTCTTTGTACTGCCTCCCAATGTTAGATTGTGGGTTTTCCAACATATCTAGATAGAAGATTGACGGGTAAAGCGATGTCTGGTGTAGTCCAGTTTGTGATATATAGTAGGGATCCTATAGTAGATCTATATAGCTTGTTATCTGTAAATGAGTCGCCTTCATGATGCATGTTCTTGAGGAATTCGGGTTGCATGGGTGTATCGCAAGGTTTGGCTTTGCTCATGTTGCATTTTTCTATCAGCTCTAAGATTTTTTCTTCTTGTGAAAGTCGGAAACTCTTTTGTGCTTGTAATTCCCTAGACATTCTAGTTGTGATTGCCCTACTTTTGCTATAAAATAGGCTAAATAGTTTCTGTATTAATTCTGGCACAGTCAGATGGTGTCTAATGCCGTGGTATATAGATGGTGATATGCTAGCTATTAATAGGTAAAAAGCTCTATGGTGCAGGCGGTCTATTTCGAAGGACCAAGGTTTTTCTGGGGGGTCAGTAATTAGAAATAACATATTTTCTTTTAAGAAAATGACTTGGAGTTGCTGGTTCCATTCTAAAAGATTAGTCCCATCCAATTTTAGTTTTGGAAAGTCTGTTGGTAAAGTCCCAGTGTTGGAATGCTGTCCATGGTTTAGAATGTAAGGGAACTCACAATACGGCATTGGTATGCTGACTGGCATTCTGTCCTGACTTGTCTCTATGTTTCTCTCTTCTGTTCTAGGTGGAAGGTTCTCTGCGTGCGCAAAGATCATTTTCACTCTGCAGTCGTCATGGGAGGATCCTGTTGCCGCAGCTCCTGGGTGAAGGCCCCACTCGCCGTTATGAAGGTCCGGCTCCTTCTTGAGAGTCCCTCAAAGGTCAGGAAAGGACTGGTTCACCTCCTGGCTCATCCAGACATCCCTCTGCATCCTCGTCTGGCTGCAGAAGTCCACGGCTG